>JASFAT010004651.1:0-25759 GCA_031353405.1 Baronia brevicornis | reverse complement strand
TAATAACGTGTTACTGTGATACACTCAGCGTCTGCTGTGAATTAAAAAATAAATGATAAAATTGCTGTGTATTACAGCAAATTACCGTATCAATAAAAGCACTGTACACCGCGTCGCGGTAGTGTTACGTAAAACGTATTTACTCAGCGCGCTCTTAAATTTAAAATGCGTTGAAATAAAGTAACACCAGATGGGCCGACCACAAAAGCCCGACGGGCCGCAGGCTTACTATAGCTGCTATAGCATACTTTTGATTACTATCGACCCGATCAATGCCGTAATTAGTGGCCAAAAGGCCTAGTATTCAGTTGCGACTTTCTACAACAGTTATCTCATGGAAGAAAGCGGCAGAAAGAGAGCGGAGACGTGACTTTGGTACCAAGGTAAGAACCTCGACCTTCCCTTAGACAGACAGGTATCATTTAAGGTTTTTATATGGACAGTCAAAAGTTTTTACTTAGCTAAGATCCGCGACAAGCAAAACAATAACAGAAAATTAATAATGTGTGTTTTTCCGTTGGGTTTAGTGGATTTATTTGGAACTTAAACCAAAAACTTACCGAAAATCGGCCATCAACTCTCCACCCACCAACCACTATACACAACGCCAAACACACACTATCACTTTTCCATCTTGTACACGACACGTGTTTCGCCCCAACACGAGGCATCTTCAGGTATAGTAGACTCTACGGAAGACAACCGAAAAGTGACTTTTCGTTGATGGCCGATTTTCGGTAAGTTTTTGGTTTAAGTTCCAAATAAATCCACTAAACCCAACGGAAAAACACACATTATTAATTTTCTGTTATTGTTTTGCTTGTCGCGGATCTTAGCTAAGTAAAAACTTTTGACTGTCCATATAGTGATGGATTTCCGCAAAGTAACGCCTGACTCCATTAAAAAATTTTAAGGTTTTTGTCTGTCTTTAAAAAAGGGTTACGACGAACCAATTAAGTATTTTCAAAATCATAATTTAACACTTTAATATTATGACAATTATTAGCCACGATGCTAATGAAGATGATAAAGATATTAAATTAAATTCAGTTTAAGGATAACTATTGAAACAAAAAATAATATCGGATTAGAGACTAGATTACTGCAGTTGAAAAACACTTAAATATATTATACATTATAATGTGTACTCATACAAAAACTGATTATGTTAGTTATTACTTACTTTTAAAAATCACTTGCCTTGTTCGTTAATACTTAACAATTATAATTTAATCATTTTTGAAAATCAAAATTTTTTTTTCACACCAAATAGTTTAGTTTAACAAATAAGAGTGGAGTCACGAACACAACACTTTTTTTAAATAAAGTAGACACGCCGTAATCCGGACCCTGTCTATCCAGCGCTCCCTGCAATCACGACAGCGACACGCATATCACTGTCACAATATAATGCACGATTGGACAGGTTGTAACTTCTATGCGCCACCATTATTTTTTGTAAGTTCTATAGCACTGAAGATATTATTGTTATAATAAAATATTAGCATTCCATTGTGATGTTTAATTTACTAAATTCCACATTCATATTATCTTTGTACATAACTATGCAGTTTGATATGTAATTCAAATAGATTCATTGATTTGTAATTTTGCGGATTACAAGGTAGTTTTATTCAAAAAATTTCGGATAAATTCGATATCACCTGTAAAATGTTTGTCGGATTATCGCGGGTCCACTGTTAGAAAAATTAGGCATAATGTAATAATTGTCTTTCATAGTTATTTACCGAAAATGTGAGACTAAATCGAGACATTTAGTATGGTGATGTAGAAGTGAGAGGGCACGGTCGAAGCACTGTAACCTTCCAGCTTCTTCTATAGCCACCACGAGCTCGCCCGCCCATCGCACGTCTGTTGGTATCTGTAAGATAGGCATAATTGGTATATCCCGTTTTGAACAGGACTGTCCTTTTTTAGGCCACTGGTCCCGTTGTGCCCAAACAAAAATCCGGGAAGCCCGTATAGTCCCGAAAACAAATTTTTCCGAAACCGTTTAACCCAAAATTAGGACGTCAGACGAGCGATATAGCTCAAAAAATATCTGGCATATAATTTAATAATAATTACTGTCGCAGATACTTTAATAAAGGTGGTGCTTTATTTTTCATAATTTGTTATATTAAAAATAATTATAATTAATGTGAAGACTGATTGTATTGTTGCAATATAACAAAATTATTATTAAGCCTTTATTGCTACTACTAATTTTTTTTTGTTTCCAAATGAAATTATGTTAACATAATAATTGCATATTAACGTTTGTTGTTGTTGTTAACGATTTAGTATTTAGCGTGTCCTGTGACACAGGCCTCTTCCAGCTGTTTCCACTCATCTTTATTTCGTGCACGAAATACAGACGACATTTTACAAAATAAAGAACATTAAACAGTTGTGTTTATTTTCATTGTAAACTTGCTAACTGATGTATATAGACCCACTAGCTTTTGCCTTAGGCATCAGAAGGGACAAGCGTGGTGGGTTAACGTCCGTTCATCCAGAAATGGAGAGGCCCGTGCTCAGCAGTAGTAATATGCCCTATATATGGGCTGTGAAAGAAATTAACGTATTAATTTCATGTTGCGTCCACAGTGTCAACAATTTGATGGCATTACAACATGACTTGTAGAGCTCTTTGTGGGGTCTAGTGGTATAAAAGGATCGCAAGAGATCTTCATTAGTAACTAATGCTTTTATTATGCAATGATTAATACTTACAAATCCAGCTCTCACAGAATGCGTTAGTCCTGCCTTATGGTGCACTATGTGTAAGGAGCCATCTATGCAAGCGGTGAGCAATCGACGAGAGCAACGCGACCGTCGTACGATACGCGCCGGTGACGGTAACGATACGTGCGTCGAACTGCCATGCAACGAGCAAAGTTGCACCACCCTGTTCTCAGATTTTGAACCATCAAAGCGCTGCCATTCTAACGTTACGCCGTTCTGAAATTGTGTTGAATGATCGCTTTTAAGTGACTCAGGCGCTGTGGAACCGCGTTATGCAGTGACATAATGAAATAAACGCGTAGTAGAGAGTTACTTTGTTTTATTTGTATGAGAACTATGCATTGTATTAGGTGTACAAATAAGTTTCCGCGGTTTTTTATAAAAAATTAGGAATTTATTGTAAAGGAAAAGTACATTACGTTTTATTCAAAGTATTTTCCATCATTTGCCACTACTTTTCCCCATCTTTCTGGCAACATTCGGATACCCCGTCGAAAAAACTCTTCATCTTTTGACGCTATCCACAAATCTACCCAATTTTTGGTGTCTTCATATGATGTGAAGCGCTGCTCAGACAGACCATGTGCCATCGACCGGAACAGGTGATAATCAGAAGGGGCTAAGTCTGGTGAATACGGCGGGTGGGGTAAAACTTCCCAGTTGAGTGTTTCCAAGTATGTTTTTACCGGCGCCGCAACATGTGGACGAGCATTATCGTGTAAAAGAATAATTTTGTCGTGTCTGGAGTAGTAATGGGCGCGTTTTTCCTTAAGTGCCCGACTCAATCTCATCAATTGTGTTCGGTAGAGAGCTCCAGTAATGGTTTCGCTTGGTTTCAGCAATTCATAATACACGACACCAAGCTGATCCCACCAAATACACAGCATGAGTTTTTTTCCATGAATATTCGGCTTAGCTGTCGATGTTGATGGTTCGCCGGGCTTAACCCATGACTTTCTCTTCTTTGGATTATCGTAGTGAATCCATTTTTTCGTCACCAGTGACTATACGATGCAAAAAACTCTTTTTTTTATTCCTGGCAAGCAGCATTTCACTCATGCATAATCGGCGTTCAACGTCTCTCGGCTTTAGTTCATATGGAACCCAATTTCCTTGTTTTTGAATCATTCCTAACGATTTTAAACGATGTGAAATTGCTTGTTGAGTCACTTGTAGAGTAAGTGCAAGTTCTTTTTGCGTTTGGGACGAATCTTCCTCCAATAGTACTTCTAATTCCATGTCTTCGTACACTTTCGGCCTTCCACTGCGTTCTTTGTCTTTAACGTCAAACTCACCGTTCTTAAACTTTTGAAACCATTCCTGACAACTTCTCTCACTTAAAGCAGCTTCACCATATGCTTCTAGAAGCAATCGATGCGCCTCAGCTGCAGATTTTTTCACATTAAAGAAGTAAATCAAAAGTTCCCGCAAATGATGCTTATTCGGAATAAAACTTGACATTTTTGCACGAAAAAAATTACGTGATGCTGATACGGAATCACTAGTACTTTAAGGTTATGGTGTTGCCAGATGACTAAACTTGGGATATTACGTTTTACATCTGACAATTTCTCCATAACCTTCTGGTGGGGCCATCTTTTGACAAACCGCGGAAACTTATTTGTACACCTAATAGTTATCGTAGTAAATAAAAAGTTGCAGATTACATTCCAAAAGAAAGAAGACTTCGTCGTAAGAAAAGAATGGCTGTTGAATTGGCCAGAATAGCTATGAAATATATATAATAATATAAAATAGGACTAGTCTTTCTCAAACAATGCATTTACTCACGAACATTTTAATTTATATATAGGATTGATGGTTGTTTTCTGTATTGGTATTTTTCACATTTAATCTTTATAACTTAGGTCTATGTAAATCATTATGGTTGGTGCATTGCCAAAAATGGAATATTCTAGGCCTTTGTATGTACATATAATAATGTTTTTCATGTTTTATAGTTTGTTTTGTTTCTTATTCCGTACTTTTGGTTACTTCCGTATATAATAGTGTTATATCATTTGGTATATTTACAATCACTCTTTTTTGTTGTTGCTATATCTATTTTTAGAGCATGTTGTGGCACTTTAAAAAGCTGAGTGTTTGTTACTTTCACACAATTTATTTTATATACTATTTGAAAATTTATATAATAAACTAATGACATAGGTTACCTATCTATGAAAAGTATCACAGTTATCACCTTATGACATGCTGCTTGTTCAACAATATGAACGATGTTGTCATTTTTCTGTGACATTTCAGCACATAATACTTCATTTTCCAATTGGTGATAGGCAATCAAAGTCACTTGCTGGCTGAAACAGAAATGTTTAAATTATTAATCAATAGTATGTTTATGTACTGGTCTATTTTATACCTACCTTTTAATGAATATTGAGAAAAGTGTAAAAGATATTTAATCACTCTAAATATGATACAACAATGACCATCAATGTTAGCAGGGCTTTCTAAAGAAGAGAACGGTGTAACTCATAAATAAAATTGTTGATTACATATATATTTCTATGTAGGAGACTTACTGCAGGTAAAATTTTAATAAGAAAATGCAATGGTAGAAGTTTTTTAACAAATTATTGTGTACAGCATGAATAGGTTGTCTGGAAAGTATACACTATCAAAACGACTTCTGCGGCTTCATTTGATGTAGGTCAGTGCTGGAAGCATTTGCTCAATTCTTTTTCTTATAGTGGAACAGGCAAACAAGCATATAGGTTACCTGATGGTAAGTGATCACTGTCGCCCATTCGTAACGCCAGAGACATCACAAATGCTTTGCCGGCCTTTCATGGACACATAAATTTTTCGGGAATACCGCATATTGGTCATAGTTCCACAGTTACATTTTTTGTGCCACAAATTCAAATGGAATTGCACAGTGGCAGACTGTCTACTATCCAGGTGGTGGGAAGAACTTATTTTTATAGCAGGTAATCCATTGGTGGAACTGTGTGGTTTTCATCATTCTTCCCCATTATTTACATATTAAAAGGTAGGCAAACTATTCGTTGATCCCTTACTATTGTAAGTATCCATCAGATATTTCATTCTTTTAAGTAATGTAATCATAAGTGACCATCTCAGTTTTTTTTCAAAAGTATCCAATTAATAAAATTATAATTAATGTTACTGTAAGCACCATGCTTGGTGGGCAGAATGGGGAGAGATTTGATTTATTCTCAGTTAGATGTTGTTGCCCATCAACTTGTATTTACTTCCATGGTTTCAGACAAAGTAGGTGCATGACGTATGCAAGTTGTAGAAAAACCAGTCCATCCACCATCTTACTCACAAAGTTGCATCATATAACACCCACAATACAGAATGGGTGGCCCTATCCGCACATTATTATTATTTCAAATTTGCTTATTGATATTTTGAGTAAGTCTCCCAAATTTTACCCAATGATCTGATACAAATGAAGGTTAGCATGATCCTCAAGCACAGGGCTCCAGGGGGCAGGTTCTGCAGTGGTAGCACTCCAAAGTAGCACTTTAATTCCTGCACTATCTGCACACCATGATATTCGTCTCTCTGCTCTACGTGCACCTCCTAGCTCCAGGGTCTAAAAAAATTATAGATAAAGAACTTCCAAAAACTTGAGGTTTTGCCAGCATTTTTCTAATAAAAGTAATTTTAATGTAAATTATATTTCCTAACTTCCACTTCTTTAAATGTAAACATCTTAAAATTCAAAATGTTTAAACAAAATATAGATTTATATTATAAATACCTGCAAATGTGGATCTTTGTCTGATAAACGGCATGGGACACTATTATCAGTGTTTTTCCCAAATGTAAACAAACTTGCTGATTTTTCAGCATGTGTCAATAACAGGTGAGTATTACATAAAGCAGCTGAAATGTAGAATTAAAAAAATTGTATTTATTTTCAAATATTTGAGAGTCAACTACTTTGCTTTCGATTGTGTAACTAGAAATATATCCTTATTTTGTATAAAATTAATATCTACCTACTTGTTAAAATTATGATTGATGGGCATCAATCATATGAAAGTTAGTAGTTTGTTTTATTACCATAAATAAATTTTAAAAGAAATGTGTAATATAAAAATATATAATTACCTCCAGTCACAGGTTGACCACATAGTTTTCCCACACAATATCTATCAAAAAGTATTTGAGTGATATCCAATGTATTAGGTTTAATAGATAGGTATGCAATGATACCAGAAGAAAATATAAGGGTAGCCAGTAGTTCATGTGTCCATTCGCAAGCCACGACACACCGATCCCGAAGTGTTGACTCTAATTGACGAAATTGACTAGATCTGGGCACACGCCAATATCCACCGCGACGCTCACAATAGTTTCTTTTCCCCGCATCATAAATGGATTGTTCTAATCTTTTTTTCGTTTCGTATCTAAAAAAATGAAAGTTGCATTTCAGTACTTTTTAATTTTTATTTGTGTTCCACAACTTTTCTGAAAACTTTTGAAACTGTTTGCAGTAACTTAAACTTACTTGAAACTTTTGAAGTCGCCGCTTTTTAAGTACAGCGATTCGTCAGAAGTAAGAAATTTTACGTCGTAACTAAACATTATATTATTAAATATTTTTTAAGCAATTACATTTTGAAATAAATAATTTCAGATAGAAATCTTAATACGAGTAAATAAACATTACATATTTATTATATTTATGTTATATGACATAAATTGCATTCACAATTGCAGACACACACAGTGCTGCCAACTCGAGAAATATTTTATGTCATTCATCAGGTGCTTCTATTTCCAAAATATAACTCTTTTAAAACTTAACTCTACTTAAATACTAAACCATTTTATTTTACTCTATAATGCGATGAAAAGAGCAGATAATTAGTTTGAATCAATAAATATGTATATTGTGACACAAAACATTTAACCCGCTTTATTATTGGTTAGATCCAATTGGACAAAAAAAATTGTTTATTTTAAGGTATATTAGTTGAAAATATGTTAAATTTGCGCAATCGATAAATATGCCAAGGCAGCACGGACTACTTTGTAAAATTTAGCATGATAATTTTGACAGCTCACGCACATGAAGTTTCGTATTTTTTTTTCGGTAAAATGTACTTCCCATAATATCTTACTTTATGAATGGGGTACTGCCCCCTTAGTGAAGTGCTCATAACTGATACATAATAACAACTACAGACAATCAAAAATTAAATTTATATATATATATATATATATATATATATATATATATATATATATATATATATATATAAATTATAATGAAACGAATAAAGTCGCTTGTCACTTAACCAGCACGCACCCATCGATAGCAACGTCGTATAGCGGCGTTGACACGAAAGAAAAGTTATGACATGATCGTCGAAAAGTTATGACGTATCGTTGCAAGATCTGTCGTGGTTGTGTATAAGACCGTGGTAGGTACATACTCAATCAACCAAAGACAACAACGATCCACAGAACAGAACCACTACATATGTCAATAAACAACAGCAAAATCGTCAATCCATATGAGACTGAAATTTATGCAATCAAAGCACTATTATTGATGGCCATGTATAATAGTCATGTTATGATTTTATTTATTTTGCAAACAGATAAAGTACTTATTCATGGATATTGTAGATGATTCATGTTCAAATTGCCAACGAAGATTTTGAAAAAACTGTATCTGATTATAGATAAAGAACTTCAAAAAAGTTGAGGTTATGCCAACAAATTCAAAAACTGTTGTTCCTGTTCTTGTTGTTTGTTGTTTACTGTTTTTCCTAGAGGAGAGAGACTTAGACCATTCGACGAAGTATTTCTTTTCTGATCCCGTATATTTAATATATTTTTTTGATATCTGTCATTTACAGCGATTTCGCATTTTGGCTACGATTATTGTTCCAGTCTTTTACTGTTCGCATTAATATACAGATAACTTTGAGGTCCATATCTTACTATAATCATAAATGAAAAGCACCAATTGCTAGACTATTTACAGTGATAATAAAACAATAAAGCCTATATACATTTTAATTATCCATTCAAAGGCCGCCATCTGGCGTTAGCATCATTAAAAAAATATTACTTTAGGTAAAAGCTTTAATCCAAAAGCTTTAATCTAAAAATTGTATATTTTTATTAATCCCAAAGCTTTTTTGTAATTGTATATTTTAACTATATGTAGATTTTCGAGTTTCACATTAAGTAGTTCTTTTTGAAGTACTTTAAGTTAAATATAAAGTTTGGTTTTTGTTGTAATGCTCCTAAAATATACTTTTTATATTTTGCGTTTAATATTTTTACATCATAAAGCTAGATTTTCAGTAAAAATTTAATTAATCAGTCTAAATTTAAACTTATTATTCTATTTTGTAACAGGTGTTCGGTGGCAGAATTAGTTTTATATCTACTATTTTCAAACAAGAATCAGGGCCGTCTTTACCCGGGGTTTCAAGGGGTGCAGCCGCACTCGGGTGCGGGTCCTAGGGGGCGCCAAATGCTAGAAATTGGAAATTTAATTGAAATATATAATATAAATACCAATATATATTATATTAAAATGTTGATGTTTGTTTGTGCATTTTTTTTGTAAATTATAGTTTTAAGAAATTAATAGTTATATAAATTTAAGTTATATTTTTTAAGAATTATGTATAACAGAAGAATATAAAATAGAATAAAATGGAATAAAACGGAAATTATTGGAATTTAATGAAACAGAACGAGCGAAACGGAACGGAACAGAGCGAACACGTATGGAATCGAAAGGAATAGTAAAATTAAATTTAATGGGATAGAATAACTTTATTAGTCATACGCGTAATGCCAAAGTAACATTAAAGCTTTAAACAAAAAAACCAAGATTAACTCCATTAAGAAAAAACAAATTTCAAAATAAAACAAATCTTTTAAAATAAGATACATCACGAACATACAGTATAACTTTCTTGATAAATTATTATGATAAAATTTCTTTATAATATTTTTAAGCACGACTATAATACTGATGACTAGTGCAGGGATCTGGTACTTAGTTCCTTTTCCTCCTCCTTATTTTTATTTCCCTTTTCTCGCACTATTCACATCCTTACCTAAAGGTAAGTTTAAAAGTTTGTTTAGAGAAGTTCATGGGTAACGATGGTTGCGAAGGGTATTCGGTATTCCATTTGCTCGTTTGTCCATCCTTTTAAAACAATAAGATCGTTAAAAAAGAATAAGAACTCATTTTTTGTTGAAAAACGTGAGCGATCTTCTTTGTTTTATATTTTGTAAATAAATTCTATATTACTTTCGATAAAGTTTCTTCGTTTTTTTACACGTCAATTGAATATAAAATTAGTTTATCAGCACTTCTCGAAAATTAAATTCTACAATTGTATACAAACTTGGATCGTGTGACGATGACACTTCAAGTGATTTATAGTCTAGTATGGAACGGCAATAAATCACTGAAACACATGCTTCTCCTTCGAGCGTATATAACCCGATATCCTATTTGTATCCACAAAATGGTGCTAGTTTGTGGTATTTCATTTCGATTGATAGTTTGTTATTTTATTGTATCGTAATTGGAAACATATCTTATTACTTAGGTGCTTTACTTGTACCTAGTTGTTTTACTAGTAAATGACAACCGATGTTATGATTATGGGATGAGGGCTGGATGTCTGGAATTAATATAGGGCAAAAATTTACCAGGCGACATTAAAATAACATGTTTTGCAGTCATCAATCTATCTGTTTGTACGAAGAGGTCCAACGGCAAACTAGCAATTGATTCTTCCAAGCTTATAATTATATCTACAGGTATTATGTTAATTTGAAAATAACTTTGCATAATACGATAAAACTTTAGTAAAAAAATATTTTTCTTTTTACTATCCTTGCAAACACTAATTACAGAAAATTGATATTAAAAGCTGTAGATTTGAGTGTAAACAGCGATTGTACTGTACTAAATATCCATTACTGAATGGCACTTGTATATACAGAAAAGATTGTTTCAAAATACAGAGAGATATTCATAGATTATTAGACAATAGATAAAGATTATAGACATATAGTAATATGTCTAAAAATGTGTATAAAACTAGATATCAAACAGTTTTTATTTCTGTTTTTTAGGCCTAAAACCTTTTCCTCAGAAAGCACTAAAAACAATATATTTGTAGCTGCTTACTTTAGTTTTCCGACTCTTTGGGCTTGAATGTGCAGGGAGTTGTGCCCTTTTGTGCGCGGCTACCGAAACGGCGATGGTAATAACATATCGACGATGTCGGTGTTGCGCTGCGGTTGCGGGACTGTCCGGATCTGCGGTTTTAGTTTTCTTATGGCTTCTCGTAGAAGTGAGTTTTCCGATTCTATCACTGGTTGAGTAGCTGCCGGCTGCGGTCCAAAAGCTTCAGTGTTTCCTGCAGTCATGTTGTTCAACTCGGGGTCACCAATATAGGAGGTCTTTATCACGTCGGGTTTGATCACGTCAGTTTGGATCACGTCGGGGTCCCCAATGTAAGAGGAAGTATCTTAACTGTGAAGTGATGCAACAGGAGTCTGGTTTTATACTCCTTTTCTATATCAAGTGGACCTATTATATATACAACTGATGAATGGCGGGAGACAAGCGCGGGGTGCGGGGGACGCGGTTGTGTCTGCACGTGTGCAGCAACAAAGCGCGTTCCACGAATGCGGAGAATCAAAGCGCATTCCACGAATGCGGCGTAACAAAGCGCATTCCGCAAGTGCGTAGTAACAAAGCTTGTTCCGGGAATTTGTTCTTGAAGTGTATATTCTGTAGTAAGCAGCTACATATTAATACGCTAATTACTTACCAAACGTACGAGTATCTCTATTTGTTGTTGTAAAATTTTGATTTAACTATTTACATCTTTAAAGTAAACAAAATAGAAAAGGCAAAATAAACATACAAACGGTGTATATACTAATAATTGCTACTGCTTGAGAATATTTTTGACTTTACATTCTATACGTATTTCTAAGCAGCTCTTAATATATGCCGTTCGCGTTAATTTGATGTTGAGATCTCACTAAGATTGATGGCATCATATCATAATATATTTGAATTAAATTTCTCGGAAAAGTGTAATAGTTCGATTAATTTTAAAGAAATAAATTAGGATTAAAGTGGAGTTCTGCAATACAAGCCTATTTTTAGAACCATTTATAATAAACTGTACACTGTTGGACTAAAGGCCTCACCCAAAACATGCCTAGCCTGCTTCTGCCACTTTGAGTAGACCGGCGCTCCATCGCACATTGAGTTATTGATGTGTGATTTGGATCATACATTGAGTTAATTAGATCAGCCATTTTATTATATGAGCTGTCAATTCATTATCGATCACTTTTACTTCACTATTTTTACTTTTCATCACTTAACACATCTATATAAAAAAAAAATTACACTATGTCTGGCCCATTCTTGCAAAACTGGTGCAGGAGGCCGCGCTTCCTAAGCACGAGGCTGGGTCGTGAGGTGAACCAACTCTCCTGTGCTAGTGCCAGTTCGTCTAGGGCAGCGCTTCCTCTCCTATAACGAAGAAAGATAATATTGCCGTACATGACAACAAGCGTCCGTGGCCCTTCGCCACCCCGAATCCAACGCGGCCTGGGGGAGAGCTCGCCTAGCGCGCTTAGTGTGAGGCGCAGCCAGCCTTCCCTTCTCCAGTCTTCGAAGTAGAGTAAGCGTTCGTGGACATCGAGTGAGCGCTCGTCAGCAGCCAGCGTCTTGTCGCATGATTATGGCGATAAGACGCCCACTTTAAGCGAGCGGTCGCCCACTACGAGCCGGCAATTGCCCGCGGTCAGTGCCTTACCGTACCAGCCACCCAACACCGAGCAGCATCTCCCCTCTCCCTGACCGACACAACTGCTTCCCGCCCGCGCGGTGTCTGCACTGCGCAGGCGACCATATTGCCGCCGACTACCCGCTGGAGCTAGATAGTGCGCCGAAATGCTATTTGTGATTATGCTAGTGCTTATTGCACTAAGGCGCACACGGCCAACAGTCGACGATGACCTGTCCTCCAGAGGGAGGGCAGGAAGGAGGAGGAGGGCTTGAAGCTAGGTCCAGCGTCGACCCATGGCGGCGTGTCTCGGCGCATTTGCCGAACTCAACAACCTGCACGTCCAAAACATTGGAAAGCGGGTGTATATTGCATCAATATGGACCTCTGTGGCGTCCAACACCAAGTCGGCTTATTGGATTTTTTTCTCCAAAAGCCGCTGGGAATAGCGGCATAAAAGCCGCGGGCAATCGCCCCCTTCAGTATAAGCCCGACGAATGGGGTTCTGGTCCCCGAGGCTCGTTCCCACACTTAGTTGTGGATGTCACCGTGTATATGTGTGTCTCGAGCGGTATTTGAAATGTTTATTTTATTTGAATTTCGAACAATTTTATTGGTTAGTCAGTTATTGGACGAAAAATGTAAAAGTTTAATACCCATACAACATTTACAGCTTCAAATATAAAAATTAATAACGCTGTTTCCGTACTGTCGTTAGCCCACGGGAAGGACAAATTCGGATAAGATATCTTTATTGCTCTCATAGGGATTTATGTTCCGCTTCGAACCAAGGGCGAATTTGAACACTCTTCGAGGTAAATTGGCAATTTTTTATTATCCTGGCTGCTTTATTTTTATAAATCAATTTTTTATTATAGTGAAAAAGAAAAGACAGTACAAGGAGTTTCTATAATTTAACTCTGGTATAGCTTTTGTAATTTATAATGTCTTTGTCATATGTAAAGGAAATTTACTTAGCACTACTGGATCATTCAGTTCGGTAATATATGATTTCCTATAATATGTCTATACAGAATAAAACCTGAAAATGTTAAATGCATGCGTTATAGGTAACCAATAATGCCATTAATGTGATCCGAGAGAACTTTTAGGGAGTTTAGACAGACAAAATCTTTCATACTTTTCATGGTACATGCACATACATGCATGCATTTTCCGATTAAATCAGAGAACGTACATGCAATGGCGTAGCAAGGGGGGAAAGGGGGGCAAGGGGGCAAGGGGGGAAAGGGGGCAAGGGGGCAAGGGGGCAAGGGCCATCATGTCCCGGGTGCTACTCACAAAGGGGCGCCAAATGGTCGACAAAATAAAAAATTGCTGGATAATTTTATTTTTATTATAACTGATTACTGGAAAATATAAATTTAAAAAAATTAAGTGCCAGTGTAATATAATAAATGTTAATTCATAAATAAAAATGAATAAATGGTACACTAATAGTCTAAATCAAACTATATTTATATATTCATAATAGAAATGGCACGTCTTTTCTACTGGCAGAGCTGACTCGACCTGTGTCTGTCAACACTTCCTTATGGCATCTACGCTGTGTGGCTACATAAATTATCTCCTTTCTTGATTTGTCTGATATAATAATATGTTATAATAAATATTTGCAGTGTACAAAATACAAACATTCTTTCTTTCAGAATACTATAATATTTATTTTATTTCTTAAACGCAATGTAGCTTACCCTTGTTATTTTAAAATGATATATTAATTTGCGATATTTATTTATTTATTTACGTATATAGTAGAGTATATTTTACATATAATTTTATATGGTTTTCAAATGGGGGGGAGGGGCTAAAAAGGTATTGTGCCCCGGGCGCGAGTTGAGCTCGCTACACCATTGCCTACATGAACATGCCTTGTTACAGTGCATGGCTGTGTAAGATCTGTTCGGCGGCTAAAATCCATTTTGGATCGCTACCCTAACAAAGTTAGTTATTTTTTTACGTGTACCTTGTTATTCAACATATATATAATATAATATTAAAGTAGACTAGCAATATTCAAAATATGGTTCGCATCAATAGTCCAATGTTAGAATCGAAACTACGACCTTAGTGTGTTACTTGATGGTAAGTGATCACCGTCGACTATCTGCTGCACCACGGACACTGCACAGAAGAGACATATGTCTCCACATTACCAAAGGATTTAGGAATCAATATAGGCCGGCTAACGTTGTATGTGGTCAAAAGGTTGGAACTGGAACTGAGTGCTCCAGCACAGATATGAATTCAGTATTTCACGAGTGGCCGCACTTGTGCCTTATATAGTAGAAGCCGATGGTCGAGTGTAATATACTTTTTGGCTCTACCGAGGACACTTTTTTATGGGCAAATTTACCATATATTCTAGATGACCAAATAATATATTTATCTTTATATGTCACCGAAGTGACTTCTTTGATGACCTAAAAATAACAAAAAATAAGGTAAATTAATTCACGTTACTGAACAACTACTTTCAGCTTTTGGTAATTTAATAAAAAATCGAATGAAGACGACGTTCGGTAAACACTGTCTATTTTCGGTGGACGAGTCTAGCTTTAACTTGGCTACTTGTGTATTTAATGTAAATATTTTGTGTTGTATAAAATGAAAATGCAAAATCTGATATGGATCTGATACTTTTAAAAATCTTTTGAGTTACACCTATCAGGTTATAAAATAAGATTGTGTTGGAATAAATGGAAAAAATAATTCAGTAATTGAAGTATCTAGTCATCTAAATTACTCCCTTCTATTTATTTAATCCGATGAAGGGGTTACTCACAGTGCAAAGATCTATTTACATCAACAAATTTAGTTCGTATTGAGACGTAATTGACTGAGACAACGGTAAACGAGGGGTAGGTAAAAACATTTTAATAACATGCATGATTCATAAAACCAGTAGGGTTTTATGAATCATGCATGTTATTTCGAATGAAATATTTGATATCAAATTATTAGAGCAGTCACAAATACACAATTTCAATATTGTAATTAAACGGATTTTAAATAACTAAGTTGTTTTCGTAATGATTTAGGTATCAAAATTAAATTTTGTCATTTTCATATATGAGTCAGTAATTCAAATATACTTTGAATTACTGACTCATCTGTAGACGATATTAAGTGATTGAACCATTATGTATGTATGTATATGTTATAGGTAAATAATTAAAAAGTTTCTTGAAATGTTTATCTTAATTATGTTACGTTGTGATAAAGTTGTGGCTGTTCTACCGAAACTTGTTATGGGCTTTTGGAGTTAACGTACATTTATTTTAATTTACGTCATATCAAAGCCTTTATCAAGACTATTGGCCTAGACCTAAGGGCCTAAACAGGTGAAGCGGTGTGCCGGCTGCAAAAAACAGCGGCCGCGACTCTGACGCTTTGCGCATTATATGAAGCGACCGTGGTTTACCGTTTAGTACCGTAAACAGGTACAAAGTCGCAAGCGCGGTACGGCCGCGCGGCTTTGCCGAGGTTGTGAGCTACTGAGTTGCTATTCAAATAATTCGATGCATATGATCTCGTGTAATCTCACGTGACAATGTTCAACATTATTAGGGCTTTTAAATTGACAAAATTCGATTATCTCTTTCAGTAAAATGTTAATAAACTTAAAGAACATTATGTAATTGGAAATATTCGTAAATTAAAGCTACGATAATAACTAATAATATTCAAATCTTATAGTCTATGCAAATAAAATTAAAGTAGAACGTTACTGAAGAAACATTTCCACAAAAGCGTATAGTTGTTGTTAGTTGTTCAGTTTTTTAAGTTAAAACTGGCATAGGTTATACAAAACAAAACTGCTAGGAGTGATAGTGAGTGACAGGTGGCTATTGAATTCGCCTGTCAATGTAGGCTGTGTAAAAATATATGAAAATGGATAAAATTTATTTCGACATCAATAGCGCTTTTGTTATAAATTTAATTTGCCATGCTCTTTTGCCTTTTGGTGCTTTGAAATGATTTAACGTAGTTAATTTATAAGATTTTATGGGTATTTTCCCTCTAGTTTGTTTAGTAGTGTTTTTATTTTATTTTTATACTTTCTAGTTATAGTTCCTTAATATTATATATGAAATTCTGATGGAGTTTTTACTCCATCCATCCTCTGTTTTTTAACCGTATTAGATTTTTCTAATACGGTTAAAAAACAGAGGTGAAGTGAATTAAAAACATGAATCCTGATTCTTCTGTCTTAAGTGAAGGTTTGGCAGAACGGCCAACATTTTATCGAGACATCACTCAAGTGACAAGTCGGCGGACTATACATTTTAGAACTGCCTCTAATCCATTGTATACTTCTGATAACGTCGTCTTACATCACGCCGATCACAGCGACATTTGTTTCAAATCGATAGAGTCGCTGTGGTCTTAAATTATAACGAAATCTGAGATACCTATGATCGTGGAATATTAATCTAGAATAAAACATTTGGTTTCTTCATAATAATCTGTATAATTACCTATAAAACCTATAAATTACCTCTGTATAATTCCCTTATCTATCTCGCCCACACATTATTTATAAGATATCATCCATTATTTTTTTTACTCACATAAATTCCACCTTTCTCTCGCATATTTGCGTTTCGTATTTGTATTCCTTACATTATTGTTTTAATACATTCTTGAGATATAATCTAGTTTAAGATATAGTCTATTTTAACGTAAAAATATTCCTATTTAATATAATATTTTTATTAAACTGAACAAGAAATATTATAACATTATTTAATGTAAGTAAAAATAATTGTATACATAAACACGAATAATCAGTAAATATGGTGTATTGAAAACATAGTGTAGGATGAGGAGGATTTCGTTAATTCGGATGATCAGATTACAGCGGCTCTTTATTCTCTAATTAATGCGACCGTAGATTGGCAGTCTTGTCAACATTTTCATACAACATATGTAAATCGTACTCACCGGCAAGTGCGAAGACATTGTTTCGAGATCTATATGAGATATTCACGTGTACTCGGTTCTTTTTAACTGAATACTCATTTCCACATCGAGCTCTAAACTTAACCTGTAGGTCATGGATTGCTACTACAACTTTGAAGCCTGAGGAGCAGTCTTTATCATTGTTCGCCCCAGTCTGCAGCTTAAGGCTTCGTGTTTTCACGTCCTTTCGTAGGTACCTACGTAATACTTGGCTATCAACAACGCCGTTCCATACAAAAAACAATTAAGTTAAACACCTAAGTTATAAAAAATGTATTAAAACTTGTGCTGTTTTTTAATTTTTATTTTGACACCCACCAAAATCATTTCAGATTAAGCAAGAGTGAATCTGGTTTTGTTTTGTTATCTTTGGGGTTAAAAATAAATCCACGATGTTGGACCAGCTGCACCTTTTTGCTTATCAATTTATATTTTTAAATGAATAACTGAAAGAAGTTACTACCGAATAGTGAAAACGATATAAAATTATAGGCAACTGAGTTTGATTTACAACAAAAACAACGAAATTCATTTAAAAAGAATCAGAAACACCTACGATATTGTCAAATAAAAAATATTAGGCCAAAATACGGAGGATTGACAATAGTTGAAGTAGAGGAGAGCTGGAGCAAACGGAGTGTGCGACTTCCCTCGTTACTTGGAACGACGATTTGCACAGGGCAGCTGGCGAAAACTGGTTGCGTATAACCAAAAGTTGGGCTAGGTGCCACACTTCGGGTAGGACTATGTCGATCAATGCAGTGTCGTAGGCTGATGATGAAGCTAAAACACATATTTTATAAAAACACGTTATCTTAACCTACCTAAGTTATTAAAATAATAATACGTTTACTAATATAAAACTTTAAGTAAAATAAATTTCATTGAAAAATCCATTTTAGTATCCATCTTCATCCATTTATGTCACCTTTTGATATATATAAATATATATCACGCAACGACTCATTAATTCTTACATTTATGTTTATTTTATTGTTTGTTTTCATAAAATTTAAATTATTCTAAAAATGAATGAATTTAATTGTAATTGCTAAATAGGCACAAAGGCATGTAAAAACGTGCACGTGCGCTCTATAAATACGGCCGCGCTGTCAACGTTGGAAAGATATCCGCCACGGTCTACGGTAAACTACCAAAAGCGTTTTTAAACTTCGGGGGCAGAACGTACGTTGGGAGACCACAGTTACGTATCTCGGAGTACGTATCGACCGCGCGCTGCGGCTCACCATACCGGTAACATACGTGGTGAACAAAACGAAGCTGTTGGTCTATAAGATATACGTTCGCTTCCGACTATGCTGCGCCGGCCTGATGGTCTTTGGGCTCAGAAACCCAGCGCAAACGTGTACAGATCCCGCAGAATCTGTCTCTGCGCTCCATCGTAGGGGCGGCTCACTATGTGCGTAATGACGTAATAGCGTGGGACCTGATGGTGGAGAGCATCCATGACTTTGTGGTCCGGTTGGCTTGAAAGATGTTCGACGGGGCCGAAAAACCACACTCCCACCTCAAAAATATTGTTAACTTCCACACTCGCCCACCTGAAGGATGTGCGCTCCCACGCGAAATCCTCCTGTCGCAGTCTGGCTCTCGTGAGGTGGGCGGGCCAGCGACGGACCCACCGTAGGAATAGGTTAGTGGTTGTCTCATTGAATTGCTGCACGAGCAGTGAGGTTCATCCCCGAGGCTCGACCCCACACCACTGCCTACGGTGTGGATGACCCTGTTTCATTCGTTCGATAGATTATTCGTGCTCGAGCCATTGTAGAGTACGGACCTCTCATGCTCATTCCTTAGAGTTATATTAAATTCAATAAAAATATGGTACTCAGTATAATAAGTAGGTATTATGTAATAAAGGGTGTCAAATGACTTGCCCGGAACGCCTAAGTAGTTAAGGCCGGCCCTGGTAAGACGTTATTGATTCTGGGTGTTTCAGTATTCCTCGTAGTTAAATATAGAATGATATAAAACGGATAAAAAACAACTGGATACGACCTAGTGTGTAGTGAAGGGCGGATAGTCACGAAAGGGTGAACGAGATTACCTTCTAGTATGTACGAAATATGTTGTTTATTGCGTCCGCGTCCAATGGAATGGAGTGACTAAACTATTTTTTAACATATACATATATTATATATTATATGTATATATTCTATATTTTTATAATAGAATTATTTAAATGCGTTAATGTTCTCTCGATATGTACTAGAGCCGTAAAATAATACTAAAATTAACAAATATATAATGATAACTTTTAGAGTTGAAAAAGTTGTTATTATATATTTGTACTTAACACCAGGCGTAGGCCTAGTGTTAGGTACATAGTTAATTTTTTTAAGTTGAAAACAAGTTTATTTCAATAAATTATTTAATAAATTAAAGAGGACAGCAGGTATTGGCGGGAAATTGCTGTAGGGACAGTTGCGATGACCTTGAGATCGACAGTGAATCTTTGATTATTTATTTTATTTATTATACTTCTCCGGTACTTCCCCGATCGAGCCGAGGCCGCGCATGCATACATAGTTCTACTACTATTAAAAAAAGATTGTTGCTTTAAAACTAGATTGTGTTTCCATGCTACATTAAATCTTTCGTTTTTGTAGCAAACTATCATACGTGACATATACGAGTAATATATGAAGAAATTTGAGTTAGGAGATTTAAGTTTTTATGGTTTTTAGCCATTTTAATGAAGTGTAATGTGACGTAATGGTCACTCCGATTATTATGTAACATCAATTCTATTAACATAATAACCTTACACGGCCTTTCGAGCGCATTGAACTTAAACTATTTAATAATTTATACAAGCGATTAGTTAGTTTCAAGGTTAATTGATGAATATTTTTATATTTATTAATGGAGTCAGGCGTTACTTTGCGGAAATCCATCACTATATGGACAGTCAAAAGTTTTACTTAGCTAAGATCCGCGACAAGCGAAACAACAACAGAAAATTAATAATGTGTGTTTTTCTGCTGAATGAAGTGGATTGTCGCGGATCTTAGCTAAGTAAAACTTTTGATTGTCCAAATAATATTTTATATATACATCGGCAGGTATAGTTTTTTCCATAACAACTATCGCAGTTAGTAGTACTAGATAGTTAGTAGTACTAGATATATAGGTAGTACTAAGTGGCAGAAGTTAGGGTAAAAACAAGAATATTGAAACATATTATATTTTAAATAGACATGTCACATGACGAGCAAAATATCTACTAAAGCGATAGAAAAGGACGGTGTCGGACTAAACACGTAGAGGAAAATCGAGGATACCTATGTCAAATACGTAATGTACATTACGTATCTATCTTTCCTACATTCGAACCAGCCTTTACTTCTTTATGATTTCTTCAGTGGCTGATGATGGTTTAAGCAATGATTTTGTATCGTCAAGAGACCTCGTTTTTATTAGCCCAATAACAGTGTGTTTTGCTGTATAAATTGAGTTCATGATGTGACATGTACGAGTAGACCACAGTAATTAACATGTTACGTACGCATTTAAATTGTCAGTTCAATTACAGGGTCAGTAAAATTTAAATATGGCGTACCGCATGCAAATGAGATAAGTGTTTACAGAGTATTTTTTTTAACTAAAATTTTGATTTAAAGTATCAATAATAATGCGTAGAATTGTATGTTTTAATAATTCCAACTATTTTTTTTATAGCAGAGCTTGAAGGTCATCCGATTTATATCTGATATGTGATCACAAATATTAAAGACGTCATTTTAAAAGTTTTACTGTTGTCATATAATGGCAATTGACACAATCTAAAAGCACGAATCGTTTAACATTCGACGTCTACGATGAGTGTGTCGGGTGTCGGGAAATAAAATACCCGGTCGTAAAACATACGTTATGTTTGCTCAGTAGCTATACTTCCACTACAGTAGCTACAAACATTCGAATATACTACAGAGTAATGTAGATAAACTCATTTGCCACAAATCGGGCATCTTCCAGTTATTGTGCATAGTACTTTTCTATGGATAATATTAATATTTTTAGTATGTCATTAGCTTAGATGACAAGAAGTTCCTATTTTCTTTTTTAAAATTTTTTAACAATTAAATTCGTGTGAAAATGGACATTTTTATGGGCATAGTGAAATTAAGGCTACGAGTATTTTTATGGTACTTTAGTAAAAAGGACATTAAAAAAAATTAATAACAAGTATGACCTTCCCTTGCAGCAATTACGGCACGTGATCGTCTTGGCATCCTTTCCATCATGCTTTTGATGGTGTCCTGTGAAATGTGTTCTCATTCAGCCGAGATTACACGTTTAAGCTCCCTGATGTTTTGTGGAGGTGGTTGGACAGATCGTACTCGCTTTTTTATGAGGTCCCAGACGTGCTTAATGTACCTTTGCACATTTAGTGGGCTATTTTCAATGGATACTATCTCGGTACGACAGCTGTAAGTTATGCCCGCCCAAAACATGACAGATTCTTCATCATAAGGAGTGATTTCTTTAAAACACGTCGGTATAGCGTTCCCCTGGTCTTTGTAACACTCGCCGACGTCGGTCCTCACCATGCAGACAAATTTGAGCCTCATCGGAGAAGAGTACGAGTAAGAGCTCTAGTTACCTAGTGTCCAAGATAGGCAATTTCTAGAGAACCTCAATCGAGCAATCCGGTGCTCACGGAGAAATTTGGGGGCTCGTGTTGGTCGTCGACTGCGTATATCAGCCACTAAAAGCTCCCTACTTACAGTCCATTGGCTAAATTATGCTCGTCGTATCTCTTCAAGGTTTCTTTTTAGGTCTATGTAACTGCATTTGCGGTTTCTCAACGCCTCAGTCACTAAAAAACGGTTGTCTCGTGGTTTTGTGCAACGTTTTCTACCAGAACCTTGCCTTCTCCTGGTATCGAGTCCAGGTTCTTAGAATGGTTGAACAACTCACGTTTAATCGCTGTGAGCCGTAACATTGGCTACACCCATCTTCCAGCAGCCCTCTAATTTTACTAGCTCTTATTGCTCTTTTTGTCATTACAATAGACACAAAGATAACTGTTTTAAGTCACAATAAGGCAGGATGATGCGACAAACAAATCAGTCTACTTAAAATAACAAGAAGTTTGTGTTAGTTGCCTTATAACCTTCCAACAACAAACCCACGAAACGTAAGTACAAAGTCACAAACTAAAAAAGGGATTATTTGTTATAAAACAAACTTTTAATTTGGAATTAACTTTTTTCATACACAGACTTTTCATTAAGTGCCAGTACTATAGTTTGGCTATTAAAACCCTTTTTGAATTAAATTATTACCAATAATGTAGAACAATCAAAACCGCCCGTTTGTTTTGCAAAAGATTATATATGGGTTTTCGAATTATTCTATTTTTGAACTTTTTCTAAATACAGTTTTAACGTAGCTATGACAATAGATGCATGTGATAAAATAAAACTGATAAAATTAATTTGAGTCAAACTGACCACACAAACATATGTTTGGAAACATGACAATTATAAATATAAACAAAGTAATAATTATGGATACTTTATTGATTTCAGCAGCTAAACATTAATATTATATAAAAAATGCATGGACCTTACGCTTTTTAATTGCGAACATATTGATTTATTAGGAATAAACGGATACCGTAGCAATCGTTAAAATAGGTCAATTGAAATGTATGCGAGCGTGATTTCGCTTGTATTTACCAGGATTACAACGGCTTTAGATTGAACGCGTTTACTGTTCTCTTGCAAGGGTATTGAGCTGAGTATCAGTACGATAGGTCGTTCAATCTCTTAACTGCTTTAATCAGTTTATGTTATGAGGACTTTCTTACACAGCACCAATGTTTTCTTTGCTTCTAACAGTAAGTAAAACATGTAGGCTAACATTTTGTGAAAATAAATAACTGTTAGAATAATAATATATAATATATAATAAATAAATAGAATAAAATGTGCGAATCCAAAGGTCCCATTAAGAGTATTTTAAGCACTAAGGGAAATTTTTTGTTTATTTCCTGAGCATAAGGAGGCTGCTTTGTTACAAGTAAAGAAAACTATTTCCCAAACTAAAGATTTTATTGGATTTTAATAACGTGAATGTAATTTAACAAAAACTTACCATCTCCGTATACATAAAAATTACATGTCTAAATGCCTCATAAATTTCGGGCTAAATCTATAAGTTATTTTGCGTAGTTACCACAATAAAGGAAACCTGCCTGATAAAATAATTCCGAACATGGTTTTATTTTTCAAATATCATTTTCACATATAATTAATTTCAGTTTACATATTTCTTTATTTCGGGTGTTATTTAGCCAAATAATTGAAGAAAATAGGTACTGTATATTTTTATTCACATATACAACTCGAAGGGCGAAGGCTTACAACAGTCAAGGCCAAAAAATTGGAAGTGATACTTCCTCATTCCTGAAATATATTTTAGAACATATTGTATATGAGAGTCTATTTACCATCTACTTCATAAGCAGTTTGTGAACTTTATTTTTGAAGTAAGCAATATATAACATTTTAGGTAAGTAGATTATATAAAAAAAAAATCATATAATTTCATTAGAGTAAACAAAAAATTTTTTGGCGTTTCGGTTGTGTTATTGTAATCAAATAACTATATAATTTAGAAACTGAATCCGACAATCGGGATAGGTGGCGTGCTTTGGGGGGGATATGTTTAGCAGTGGACTTCTGAAGGTCTTTAATAAAAGAAAAAGCATACTCTAGTCCCAGAAATCCTTTTTCCCAACAATAATCCCAAATTGTTCTTATAAGGTAGGCAACGCTTTTGTGATCCCTTTGGTGCCGCGGATTTGGCGGCGTTGATTGCTTTCCATCAGGCGACACGCTTGCTAGTTTGCCGTCCTATCCCATACCAAGAACTAATAGGTTACCGGCCTGCTTGCGTAAATACCTCTTCCATAAAAAAACCTTGAAATAATATTTAACTTTAACTAGTAATGTATGGTAGGTGCATGAACTTTCTAAAGTTATTTATCATTACGATATTAGTAAAGATAACATTTTCTATTTGTTTATTCAATTTTTATTACGGGCGTTTTTCTCGTAATGGAAGTGCGTTAAGTGATTTCAAGTAATAGTTCCCATAAAAGACGATGGTCCTTATATTATTTACATAGAACGAAGAACATAAGTACACTACTCGTATATATAACTATTTTTCTTAGTGCGTAAAATTTCATATGTTATATAATCATAACATAATAATTTTAGAAAGATATCATTGAAATTTTCTTGAAATAACTTCAGTGCTATTTTGGAATTGATACGATATTGAAATCTTTCACATAGGACGCTTCTGTATTGTCAATGGACTTGCAAATATCTATGAGCAGAATTGATTCCTTTTTTTTCATTCATTATTTTATTTTTGTTTAATCAAGTTATGAGATTCAAAACCAGGTATGCTCATCTCATGTTAAAAATGTGTTAATCATATATAGGTGTCATCTTTGTAATATATGAGTGCCGAAGTGAAGAAATTGTGCGGGATCCAAACGAAGGATTAAGTGATACGTCTTAGAGTTGGTTTACATTATGCAATCTACTACCGCAAGATACATCGTGTTTGTAAGCTCATAATGTAATATGGAAATCTCTCTCGATCTAAAATTTGCATATTTTGCTGTAGATAGATTAGAGATAGTTACATTGGTTATTATCATACTTTCTATACGTAACTATGCCTAAATTGAAGTTGGTGTTGGCTATTTCTAAACGGCTTTGTTTAGCTTATACATGTATATATATAGCTTATATATTTGTTTATTTGATTCCAATCTTGCAAAAGCTTTTTCAACTACTTGTACTAAATCGATTCTTATGACACTCACATTGTGTTCTTGTAGCAATAAACCATTATGATAATTTTAATTTGATACCGAGGGTCTGTCAAGAAGTGAACAGTGGAAGTCACTAACCGTTACCATAACCCCCCTCGAGTTTGGGCTAATTTTATTGGTTTCGAACCCATACATTACACTTAGTGACAACATAAACTAAAAGTTAAAAATAGGTCAAAAAACTTTTAAGTTAAAGATTTTATTGACACATTAAAATAAAAACGTGGGTCGCATAAGAATAACGTATAACGACTGCATAAGTAACTCAGATTCTAGAAGATATATTTTTTACTCTCTATGTTTGGTGTATTTCATATCAGTCAAAGCTGATATAATTAAA
>JASFAT010004093.1:0-16663 GCA_031353405.1 Baronia brevicornis | reverse complement strand
TATTCTATAAGTCAAAGTTACCCCACACATATGTATATAGTCTTTTACTGATTTATACCTTTGTTATAAAACATAACTGAAAACATTCATAGAAAGCATTTTTTTATAATTATATTATATAATATATATTATATTTTTTTATATTATACATTATTTTTGGTTTTCGATTGTCAAATCCTCCAAAACGGCTTGGCTTAAAGAAATCTATTCCTACTAATATTATAAATGCGAAACTTTGTGAGTATGGATGTATATTTGTTACTCTTTCACGAAAAAACTACTGGACGGATTTGGATGAAACTTTACAGTAATATAGGAAATAAAAATATAGGCTACAATTCGTAATGATTTTATGTAATTTTGGTCGTAATAAGTACATGTCAATTAAGTCGGAAAAAATCTGGCCTCTAAGATGTATCTTAGCGTACACTGCCTAAATCATTGGAGTTACACAAAGATGATGTACCGTAGGATTATTTGTCTTGAATAGTTCTAAATAAAAGTCGGTGACAGCATATTTTAAAATTAAGTAAAAAAATATATATTTATTTAAAATGATCTGTCACGAAACTTAATGTGGCAGATCAAATTCCACGCGAGCGACGCCGCGAGCAAAGGCTTGTTCAATATAAATTCAAATTGACTGTGCCAATCGAATAGATTGTAGACAAAACATAGACGGGAAGTTGCACCTCGTTAAAATTAATTAGTAAACTTAGACGTCTGTTCAATTTACTAATTAATTCCACCGCGCTAAGGGCGATACTATTGAGCATCTTTTCATAAACAGCACAGGTCTGGCTGGAGAACTTTGCCATTCTGTTTGATGTGATGAACACCTTGAGAAAGTTACGTGACTAACTTGACCACGTGAAACTATATACACAAGACATTAGATTATTATTAGAAGAATTTAGATTCTTATAATAATTTTTCGATCTAGGAAATTTATTTGTCAAACTGCATACTGATAATTAATGGAGTCCGGCGTTACTTTGCGGAAATACATTACTATGTGGACAGTCAGAACCTTTTACTTAGCTACGATCCGCGACAAGCAGACAAAAACAGAAAATAATAATATGTATTTTCTACCGGAAGAAGTGGATTTACGGGGAACTTAAACTAAATCTTACCGAAAAAATGGCCGTCAGCAACTCTCCACCTCCCAACCACTATCGACAACACCAAACTACCACTTTTCCACACTGCACACGACTCGTGTTCGCTTCTACACGAGGCATCATCAGGTATAGTAGACTCTACGGAAGACAATCGTTAAGTCTTTCGTGGAGTTCTTAACTATTAATGATCAATCTTCTACTAGATCTTCTACTAGACGACCGATTGGCTCAGTGGCGGGGCCCTCCGTCCGCGGAGTCAATGGTCGCGGGTTCGATTCTCGCATCGGAATAAATATTTATAGGGATTTATAAATGTTTATTCCGAGTCTGGTAACCCCCCAATCCGCATTTCCTTTCCTGCCCCTTCCTTTCTTCTCTATCCTTTCCCTTCCTCTCCGCCAATCCACGGTCTGCCGTGCCAATGGATGCGTGGCTAGGGGTGAGCCTAGTCGCAAGCGTGCTGATCGTCCCGGGGTCAGGCTCCCTCGGGGACTATGGTGCCTTACCTCAGCATGCAGGGCTCTACTGGGGCTGACCTCCATCCTCCCTTGTGGCTCGTGGGATTCACTAAGACGAATTTAATATATATGGACTAATTTATATGGACAGTCAAAAGTTTTACTTAGCTAAGATCCGCGACAAGCAAAACAATAACAGAAAATTAATAATGTGTGTTTTTCCGTTGGGTTTAGTGGATTTATTTGGAACTTAAACCAAAAACTTACCGAAAATCGGCCATCAACTCTCCACCCACCAACCACTATACACAACGCCAAACACACACTATCACTTTTCCATCTTGTACACGACACGTGTTTCGCCCCAACACGAGGCATCTTCAGGTATAGTAGACTCTACGGAAGACAACCGAAAAGTGTTTTGCTTGTCGCGGATCTTAGCTAAGTAAAACTTTTGACTGTCCATATAGTGATGGATTTCCGCAAAGTAACGCCTGACTCCATTAATATACCTAATTTGTTGAAAAATGACGGCGATGTGGTTCGCCACCCGTCACGTCCTGATTCTCACGAGGGCAAAAAGCGACCAATGACGAGCTGTTTCGCTGCGATGAATGGCAGCGGATGGAGCTCTGTGGTCACTGCCAACCCCTGCGGGGCATAGGCGTGAATATATAAAAAAAAAATCTTCTACTACCATTTCGTTATGAGGTTATCCTTACTTCGGCGGTTTAAGCTCCATACCAAAGAAAATAAGTAACAACTTTTTTTAAAAAAAGCGTATTTTATTATAATTTTATATAAATAGATTTTTTTCTTTAATATTATTTCGATTAAAACGAAAATATTTTAGTATGTACTACATGTACATACTAAAATATTTTCGTGAGTGTAAATGGTGAGTTGAGAGGTGAACCTCAAATCCTGCCCGTCATGCTTTGAACGGAAAATTATCCAACATTTTTCGTAAGTCAGGCAACGAATCCGCAATGTCCGTAGTGATCAATTGATAAATGTATCACTACCGTAATAAAACTTTTTATTTAAATATATATAAAAAACCTTTTATATTATATTACTTCTTTTTAAATTCGTAATTTAAAATAGAAAAGAAATAAATTGTTTTTAAAATAAAAAACATTAGTTCGACGGACGTCTTTCCATAGACATGTCACCCATCCGGCATAAGAAATTGAAATTATATTATATAATATTATATATATTCAGATATAAGATGTAAATTGAAAAGTGTGAATAAAGTATGAATAAGATATAAATGTATAATGAGTATAATTATAAATTAATTTGATTTGGAAGATATGAATAAGATATAAATGTACAATGACATCGCACATGAATCCCCCTAAAGATCCCGTGTGTCGCTGAAGCAGTACGGCAGGCATGCCACAATATTTATCATTAGGTGATACTTACTCATTTGTCAAAAACAATAAACTTCCAGTCCAGTCCAAAAGTCTTCCATAAAAACAATAGTTTATAAATCTATAAGGTAAAGAATTATCATAAAATGAATAAAACAAAGACACAAACCATTTACTTTTATCTTGCAGCGATATCAACATAAATATTAAAATGAAATGCTAAACGTTGAATACATTTCTTTCGAAATTCAATTTTTGTCGAAGAACTTTTTCTTTTCTTTTCTTTGATGGCAATTAGTTTTAACTTTTATGCCAATGTCAAGTAAAATACAATAACATCAAATCTCTTGAAATGAAACTAGTCCGCTTGTTATGTTACGTTTTGATAAAATGCTGGCAATTTTACCAAACCCTTCTATGGACTTTGTCAGTGAACTTAAGTCACGATACACGCATTTATTTCATATCACTTCACTTATACGCCTTAATCGAATTATATTATGTAATACGTCACCACAATTAAACAATATAACTGATAATAATATAAGATTATGAAAATGAAATAAAAACACGTCATTGATGTAAGTTATAGTATAGTAATAAGAGATATATATTTTTTTTAAATGTTTGCCTCACTGATTAATCATCCTCGGTTATAATTATTCAAATATATCGAAATCAAAAAGTTAAAACGTAGTAAACCACAAAATGAAAACTTACAACCAGAGCACAAAAAATTTTTAACTTTTTCCGAAAAAATTGTATCTGAGCACTCAAAAAGAGTCAGTATCAACAATGTACAACATTTTCTATTGATCTCAGATCAATCGATGCAATATTTTTCTCTTATTCGAATATGCAAAAAAAATTGAGATATATCATATAAAGCGTTTTCGCTTTTTTATGACGATATATACTATGTTAGTATTTATGTACATATGTGTGTATGTATATGTATTATATAATTTGACAAAATATGTATATCTATAAAATTATGTACGTAATTAATTAACTTGACTTCGTGTACGGGGTGCCCCTCCACTGAGGCAATCGGTCGTCTAATAATGATTTGTATAAAAATCAATATATTATATAGCTATATGAATTATTTCATTAAGTTTCATATTGTTTCAAATCCAAATTGAATGAAGCTCGTTTTAATTGCTATCGGAGACCGTCCACTGTTTCAGAAATCAACGTGCGGTTTGAGCGCCGTTCGCACTCAGTTGTCAATTAAAACAGCTCTCTGTGAGCAGTGTGAATTTATTAATATTTCTGTCAACGCATTAAATTTGTTATAATAAATACGATCCAAAGTCTGTTCTCGAAAACAGTTGTGCTACATTATACTGGGATCGATCCATTATCACAGATCGGCATAAATTTGCCAATTAGCCTGATATTGTGATAGTGGATAGAACTACACGCGAGGCAATGATAGTGGATATTAGTCTTCTACATGACAAGAATCTCATAAAAGCGGAAAAAGATAAAGAAATAAAATCCTCGCGCATGAGATTTTCGCCATGTGGCATTCTACTGTCATTGTACCCATAGTGGTCTCTGTGAATGGACTTATCGGTAAAAATTTGGGCGCCCATCTGTCCAAGTTAGGTTTAGGTAAGTGAGTTAAATTCAAAATTTAAAAATGCAACCATATTATGCACGTCTAGGATCGTGAGAAGGTTCTTTTCCTTGGATGCATAATCATTCGTGTGCTTGGTTTATCCCGCCACGAAGGATTAATAACCCTAGTAATAATATTATTTTTATAGAGTTTTCTTTTTATATTATAATAATATTGTTATTAAAAGAGAAATATAATAAAAAAGCCCTTTATTTCCTCAACAGAACACTCTAAAGAAGATCCAATGAAATTAAATGAACTAAATCTCCTTAGTTCTAGAAAGAAAAATTGGAAGGAATTGGAAGAGGCCTATATCTACTCGAGTGAGAGGTCCTTGACTAGTATGATTGACGAATATGCAACGATATAATAGTATTACAAAAAATATAGATATGTATATCAAAACAATAATACATATATAGATTGTTGTAATTTAATACGATATTCAATTACAACAGAAAATATACGGGAATATTCTGGACTGAAACAGTTTTACGTCGCATTCTCTTGGGAAATATAAGCCGGTACACTTAAAGGGAACAAAAGCAAACAAATACCGGTAACTAGTTTCATATTTTATAGGTTAGGTAGAGAATATGTTTTCTTATTAAGCAATAGTTAGTCCTGCGTTATGGAGAAGCGGTCTCTACTCTTGTAAAGCTAGAATGGAGACCGCTTCTCCATCTCAACTGGACTACAACATTTCTCAGTTCTCTGATAAATGGTAATCGGTAATCGTATATCTAATAAAGGAATAATGAGTAAAGAATATTAAATAAAGACCAATTTGAAGTTTTCTCTTTTAAGATGAAATTAAAATTATTAAACTTTAAAAAACAGTTCGTTTAATTTTTTATATTTTCAATTCTAGTGATAAAAATATCGCAGTATCTGTCACGTGAAATTTAATTACGTAGATATACGAAGTGTTTGGTCTATAAATGCTCCGTTCGAAAGCCCTAATTCTCAAGCGTAATGGGGGATCACAAAATTTTTCAGTTAGACCCTACTACTTATCCACTGGAATTTGCTTTGATAGTTGTCTTGTACGACACTCACGGGAGGACACCACGAAAAGAAATGGGGAGGCTCTAATCCACACCGATTGCCAAGTCGCGTTCTCCACTCCAACACTCGTCTACTCCGACGTTTGTTGGTCTTTGTTACACTTAGACATAAATTCCACAAAAACTTATACATGTATATAATTTTGTTTGCAGAAAGAAACGCGCCGCGTAGTAAAGTTTTACCGCAAATATTGGCACACCTCATCAATCACTGGTCCGCTGACGGGTAAAATGATCATTCACGCCAGATTTAGATATATATACAGTTAGATTTTATAAGTTTTATTTTAGAAATGAATACAGTAATACAGGTTATCGACCCAAATTGAGATGGTTGAATGTAATGTACGATTTGAAATTTTGCGCGTAACAATTCAAGATTGAGAAATATAGAATCATAGTCCGGTCAATCTAGAATTTGGAAGGTACATAAATTCCCATTCAGCTGAAAATGAGTAAAACTGTTCAAAACATAATTAAAAACAATATTTCAAATTCCCCATCATTCCGGTACGAGGCAAAAAATTGAGTCCTGGTCAAAGGTCAAAAAATGGGTATTTCGCGATTTTCTTCAAAACGGTAAGTTTTATCGCAAAATTATTTCAGACAAAAATTGTAGATCATAATGTTACCTAAAAAAAAAAGTATCAATAATTTTTTTTCCTTAAAGCTACCGCTTCTGAAATAAAACGATTCAAAAAATTTTAGCGTCATTATATGCATAACGTATATACCTCTGTAGCTATAATATAAATAAAAAACAAAAAAAAATTAAAGTCAATTCCTACTTTTATATACTGCTAAATATTTTATGTAAATCTAAAATTGATTAATTAATATTTGAAAAAAAAATGTATTAACATCTAGTATCATCAAAAAAAATGTATTTGAACTCAAGTGGATGAATAAAAAAGTATTTTAATAACAATCGAAGATTTGAACAAGATGTATATAATGTTTATATACATCTTGTTCAAATCTTCGATATATAGAGAGTGTGAACTAATAGTAGGAATTTATAAAATAGTTACAAGGATATGCGCACAAAATACAGACACTAAGAGAAACATTATGATTGTGAAGCAGGAAAAGCTCTTTGCACGGCTACTCCTTGTAACAAAAGGAAACCCTCTCCTTCTCCTTTCTCCGTGTACAACAAAAGATTCCTAGACATATAAAACAGAGATCCGCATTGTTTTTTCAACTTTTATTTCCAGACAAACGAGAGTTACTCACGTTGTCCCTGAGATTGTAAGCAAGGGACGAATAATGAAGGAATCAGCTGGAAAACGAGTCTTGGAATTAGTGAATTAAAGTTGCAATGGGCTGATCAAGTTTGTCGGACATATCTACAAACATTACAAACATTGGAAACATGCAGGCAGAAATTTTAGGCGTATAGTCAAATTTAGGTGTTGATTCATATAATATTCTTTTTGTAAAATCAGCCACAATATAGGGAAAATAATGTACATTATGATTACATCTTTATTCCCCGAAGAATTCACAAAACTCACTTAAATACATTGTACGTGATTAACTTTTTATTATTTTATTTTTAATTAATTGACTTTTGGATGTGGAAGACAGACGCGCTTGACGAATTTGGAAGATAATTCATTAGAAACTTCCCAGCGTCCTTATTATTCACAGTCGTGCAAACCCCATCGCTACACAAAAACCAAGCACAACAACATACATATATTGGTGAGAAATAGAACCTTACATGCAATATCAACACTGTGTTTAGACAATTAATGAATAACTCAAATGTAAGCATTGTGTTATTTGAAATAATTAAAATTTGTTTACGTACCATTAAGAATCGAAATTAAACTTTGATTATTATTTGTTTAAACTAAACAACATCCAAAACTCAATATCAATCCACGATCGACGACAAGCTTAAAGTTTACTTAATACAAAGGAGTGTAAACTTAATGAATTACATTTTAAATCCTTATTTCGATTAAACTTTAAAATGAAAATTGTGTTTCATTGCTATAAATAAGACTAATTATTTGTTTTTTACATCATTAACTTAAGATGGCAAAGTAATTGAAATGTTTGGAGTAATATTAACCCTGTGGGACCAGCTGTCTCCAGATGTGTTTCCGAACCAATACGACATCGTAAACTTGAAAAAAAAAACCTAGACATTTCTCAAAGGCCGGCACACTTCTGCTATGCCTATGGCAGTGCAGATGTGTATAGGTGGCGTTGATTGCTTTCCATCAGGTGACAAGTCTGCACTTTTGTCTTCCTGCACAATAAAAAATGGCATTCACAACTAATTATAATAGTAATGAAAGAATTCATCGCAAGAATCAAATTCACAAAAATGTTAGATCCTCTGCTAGAGGGAGCGACGATCTACGCAAGGCGGCTGGCAGAGACTGGATGCGTGTAGCGAAAGATCGGGCTAGGTAGCGCGCCTTAAGTGAGGCCTAGGTCCAGCAGTGGACTGCCGCGGGTTGATATTGATCAGTAGTCCAAAGGTAGAATCAAACGCACGCCGTTAGTTCATAAACGCATTCTTACTAATGTATATAAGTTGTTGCTGTTTATTAATTAATTTAAGTACAATTAGATAAATGAATTACAATTAGAACAACAATTAGAAAAATATATATATATACATATATATAATTTAAAAGAATCGTGTTTTACAAGATTAATCTAGCATCAGTTTTCAAGCAATCTATCGTCGGAAATTCGGAGAAACTTTCAAAATTGAACTCGCTAGAAGTGGATTACAATTAGCCAAAGCGACTTCATTTGAAAACTTTCCTTTGAAAGCTATCACATTTTTAATTTATCTCCATTTTCCTTTGTGAATTTCAAGTCTGGATTTACGTCTGTGCTTACTTCTCAAGTCTAATTGATTTCAACATTTTGTTCACTTTTGGTATTTTCTTGCTCAATGAGGACTCTAATATCGCCTACCAAATGTAGAAATTACTACAACATCTGTCATTTTAGGAAGGTTGTGATACTGTAGTCATACATTGATAAATGTATCACTAATGTAATAAAACTTTTTATTTGAATATTTCTTCTTTAAATTCTTAAAAAAAATTGTTTTATATTAAAACAAAAATATTCGATCGACTGACGTCTCGGATGTGTGGATAAAGTATGGATAAAATACAATGAATAAAAAAATAAATTAATTTCACTTGGAAGAATTTCATTTTATAGAAGATAAAACCCTCTAAAGATCCCAGGTGTCGCTGTGAGCAGAACGGCTAACACGTTACAGTACCTTCTTCGACGTCAAAACAGTGGACTTTTAGGGTCGTGTTACTTGATTTTATGATAATATATTTGTTTTTATAACATTTTTCCAGCATAATGACTCAATTAACATTACGAGGCGAGGCGTCTGGAGCGATCAAGGCGCGTCGCCTGGATGAAACATTAAACATTAAACACTACTGTAGGTAAATACGTCATCACTTACTCTGTATGTAATGGCATTCTGTCGAGCGTAAACAGTAAACCTCCTCCTCTACACTAAAATTATTTTCGATGAATCACGGAAACAGTATAATTTAAATTGATGTTAATAATCATCCATATTTTTTATATATATATTCACGCCTATCCCCCGCAGGGGTTGGCAGAGACCACAGAGCTCCATCCGCTGCCATTCATCGCAGCGAAACGGCTCGTCATTGGTCGCTTTTCGCCCTCGTGAGAATCAGGACGTGACGGGTGGCGAACCACGTCACCGTCATTTTCGACAAATTATGTATATTAAATTCGTCTTTAGTGAATCCTACGAGCCGCAAGGGAGGATGGAGGTCAGCCCCAGCAGAGCCCTGCATGCTGAGGTAAGGCACCATAGTCCCCGGGGGAGCCCGACCCCGGGACGATCGGCACGCTTACGACTAGGCTCGCCCCTAGCCACGCATTCATTGGCACGGCAGACCGTGGAATCATCCATATTTAAGTCATAAGTGTTCATATTTTAGAAGAAACCGTATAATAAACATAGATAAATAATTTTAAAGTTAAACAGTTTATTAACACGCCAAATAGAAAAATTTCATCCGTACCATCTGGATGAGTGACGATCTACTACGGTGCGCTTTTCTCGAAACTTCTTTCCACGCACCACCACTCTGTGGAACCAGCTACCTTCGGCGGTCTTTCCGAACCAATACGACATTGGCACCTTCAAAAAACAAGCCTAAAAGGCCGACAACGCTTCAGTGACTCCTGCGGTGTCGCGGTTGTCTATGGGAGGCGTTGATTGCTTTCCGTCAGGCGACACGCTTGCTCGTTTGCCCTCCTACGTCATAAAAAATAATAAAGCGAAGCGTATTAAAATCCATATTAATTATACAGTCGTTATATAGACTCTTATGTGCCCCATATTTTTATTTTTGTGTTACAAAAACATTAAACTTAGAAAAATACCTATTTTTATTATTAAGTGTCTTTTTCACAAAATATTATGAATGGAACTCATCAAAATCAATTAAACGAGTCCAAACTCGAGGCAATTACCATTAACAGAAGAAGCGTTCCACTGTCCCCCTGTGGAGATTAAGTTAAAATTATCGTTATGTTGTATTAGCACGGGAACTCAATGTGTGTAAACTTTTATAAAAGGTGGCTAAGTAGAAGTAATTGAAAAACGATCGCAAGAATTAAATCAAACCAACAAGTTATACGAGGTCGAGCTAAATAAAACCGTTTATAAAAATAATTATCGATTATTATGATGCACAGCCTATTATAGTCTATGCTAAATAAATGCTTTTTTCCAATCAACAAATCCGTTCATTATAATATTTTTAACCATGTATGGCTAGCCTTGTTTTCAAAATGTTTATACCACCATCAATAATGTATTTTCAAGTACCTATAGGTACGGTTGATAAATAAGACACCAAGATATTTGCATCCTCTTACATTACTAATATTTGCAAACAATTCACCTCAACATTATTAAAGTTTCTTTCCATGACCTTTAACGATACTTATAAACCGATCTATGGATAGTCTATGGACATTGTTGATTGGTTTTCATGAAACGACATGTTTGCTAGTTTAACAGGGTTGCTACTTTAAATTAAAAAAAAATACTAATTAAAAAAACTTTTAATTCAAAATAAAAATTAAAAAAAAATAATTAAAAATAATACCAACGATGGTCTACCTTTTAAGTAAATAACTAGAAATAGTATAATATTTAAACAATATTTTGCTCAAAAACTTAAGGCATCAAACTGTAGCGACTTTCGTGTTCTTGTTCAGGTTAAAGCGAGCTAGGAAATGGCTCATTATAAACTTCCAAACGAATTAACCCAAGGATATAGTGAAAAGAAAGTTTCCTTAGAAATTTCCTCGTTAATCTAATAAGATTTAACTAAACTCGGATGCTACTGTAGTTACTCTTAATATTATTTATTATTTAAGTTATTTCGCTTTTATTTCATTAACTGGTTTAATGCGTTACTTACATCATGCAGAAAAGAGAGTCAAAGAAAACTCATGTCAGTTCCAAAGGCACTGGAGATACGTTGCTTGCCTTTGGGGATTAGATAGGAGTTAAAGAAAGTATTTACTAGCTTTGTTTCCATCTTCTTCTTCCAATATTCACATTTTATCCTAAGCTAAGCACCGCAGAGCAACGACCAATTGGCTCAATGGCCCTTTGCCCGTGGAGTCAATGGTCGGTGGTTCGATCCCCACATCGAAATAAATATATTTATGTACTACAAATATTTATTCCGAGTTTGGTAACCCCACCAATCCGCATTGGATAGGCGTGATGGTTTGAGCGTGAGGCGTGAGGCTCAACAGTGGGACATATATGGGCTGTTAAAAAAAGCACCACTAGTACAGTCAATCCTTGTGCTGCAGATATCTATGCGATGGTGACTAATTTGGAGAAGGAAAAGTATTATGATCTAAGGGTCTAAAAGTCCGTAAGGTAAGTTCGGGAGCCTGCAACCTCAGGTAAAGAAGTTAGATCGATACAGGCCCTCTTTGTCTCTTCTACCGTTTCAATGGGGTTACATAATTGAGTAGAAGCCTTCCTTGTCGAGTCATCATAAACGTTGTTGCTTAAAATTTGCAGACTTACTACTCGCAAGTCCTTCAGAAAACTGTAAAAGCCTTTGGTAGACCATGCGACTCCATAAAAGAGAAAAACAAAAAAATAACTTCAAGATCTCAGTTTATTTTGTTGAAATTAGAATACTCAACACTTTATTCAAATCAAAGAACGTATCAAAAAACGTTTTGAATGTTAAACTAATATTAGAAAAGATACATACAAATACGAGAGGAAGTAAATTTTTAAGAAGAGGGCAAGCGTGTGGTTGAGTTGGCTTAGCAGATACAGCTAATTTACTGCCACCAGGATTATTATTCGGTAGCTTGTCATCCTCATCATTTTCATCCTCATTTTCATCTGTAGAAGTCTCAGCACAAGAAACAAATTGTAAATAGAGAATGAAGCACAGGACAGCGGCAGATACAAGAATTTCAAACTGTAAAACAGAAATGCCTTTAATTATTTTTTTTGTACTATAATATAGTGAAATATTGTATTGTGTATACACCATAGGAAGTGTTATTGTACTCATATTTTCATAAAAATATTAGACAAAAGCCTTTAAGTATACATGTGTATTTTGAAAACAACAAAGATCCAATCCCGATCACCTTCAAATCAATCTTATTTACCTTCCTCCAAATCTTATTTCCCATTTCACCTTCTCCAATAGGCTGGCAAACAAAATCGATTCAGATTGATCGATCGTTACAACTATACTGATAATAGACACGTGACTTATATAAGCAAACAAAATTTAACACATTTAAACAGCTATATATACAAGCATGTGCAATTAAATATCATAAGGAAGTCATCTTGCACGCATCAATTACATCAAGTAGATGTATAATCCTACTAGTCCTACTAATATTATAAATGCGAAAGTTTGTGAGTATGGGTATGTTTGTTCTCGTTCACGAAAAAACTACTGGACGGATTTGGATGAAACTTTACAGTAATATAGGATATACATTGGAATAACATATAGGCTACAATTTGTAATGATTTTATGTAATATGTTTGGGCGTAATATAATGATATATGTCAATTAAGTTGGAAAAAATCTGGCTTTTGAGACCTATCTTGGCGTACGCTGCCTAAACCATTGTAGTTACACAAAGATGATGTAGCGTAGGATTGTTTGTCTTGAATAGTTCTAACCTTACCTACCTAGTACCTTTTATGTGGAAGCCACTATGACCAAAATTGTGAACCATAAATTAAGTAAAAACAAATATATTTATTTAAAATGATCTGTCACGAAGCTTAATGTGGCAGACCAAATTCCACGCGAGCGAAGCCGCGGGCAAAAGCTAGTTTAACATAAGCCCTAAACTAAAACTAGCTTTGCTGGAAATCAACAAAATTTTTCGGCTCCAATTATATATACTAAATTAAATCGTTTAAAAAATTCTCATAATCTAAATATAAGCTCACTAAAAAAACATAAACAAATGGCTTTTCAACTTAGCATACGATCCTATAGAATTGATATCATGTAAATATTAATTTAGTTGCATTTAATAATATAAATTAAACACACACTCAGACACGCACACACTCATAAATCCACACCTTCACACATTTAAACAATACCACTTACAAGCGCCGAAGTTCTCGTGACATCTAATATATTATTAATATTCTTTATTTACATATTTTTCTCTTAAAAACAATATTATTAATATAAAAATAAATCTATATAAAAATAATATTATTACTAGGGTTATTAATCCTTCGTGGCGGGATAAACCAAGCACACGAAGTATTATGCATCCAAGGAAAGGAACCTTCTCACGATGCTAGCTGTGCACAATATGGCTGCTTAATCAACGTGCCACATGGCGGAAATCTCATGTAATATTATTATAATCAAATATTATTATAATGAAATATTATTATAATCACGGTGAGTATAAAATGTTATATCTTGGGAGAGATATATCCCAGCATTGCATTTTTGTAGAGCACTGACAGAGAAAAGTCTTTTTTTTTTAAATAAATATATCAAACCTTACCTGTCTTGCCATTACACCTAATGTAACAGTTCGTATCGCTACAAAATTATTTAACCGAATGTAAAAAAATGGTACGGAAGGATAACTTTTCAAGTTTGAAAGTGTATAAACATATCAGATAATGATATCGTTACTTGAATATCTTTACTACCCAGATCTTTTTCGGATATCCTTAATACTTTATTTGAAATCGTTATTCCTAATGCTGTAAGTACTGAAAACAGGTTTCGGTGCGAAGAACGATCTGTTTTACTTTCTTTTTTTTTGTATTAAAAATTTAGTATGCACAAGGTCAGCCCTAACCATACGTAGGAGTCATTTGGCCCCGTTTTGTTGTATAAGAATACGTATAATGAAAGAAAAATTATTTTCTTTCATACGTGGTGATCCTCTAAAACCAGTGCTGCGAGTATGCAAGAATCTTGGCGCCTAAACAATCAATCTAACGCATCATTACATCTGATATTAGCAGACGATTCTAATAATGGTATAACCTTCGCAAAAATTAAACCCAGTCGTTTCCAAGGGCTTTATAGACGGGAAAGAGGCCTTCAACCAGCTGTGGACCTCAAAAGTTGTTATAAATCCCGAAGACTTACCGATTGACAATTTTAAATCATTGGATATTTTCTGATATAAAAGAAACAGTATGTAAGCAAATGATACCTATATTACTATATTGCATATGCACACGATATAATAAATTTTACATAATACATACATTTTAGACGAAAAGAATATCAATCATAGGTAAAAATATCATAATGGATACGGCAGAATGAATTAAAAACAATTGTCATACACTCTTACCAGAAACAAGTAACAATAAATTTTATTTGAAAAGGCAAACGAGTAAACGTAGTCTATTTATTTTTTTAAAAGTAATCGGTACTAGCAAGTGAAGTTGACAGTTGTTGCGTACAGATTATAGTAAGGCCGTCTCTTACGCAACAAATACATAATGGTGTCCTACGTACAATTTTACAATTAAAGTACAATTTTTTATGGTACTGTGATACATAAATAAATGTATTCAAACTTTTTAATGAAATACAATAAAACCTTTTACTTTTTGTACATTCGTAATTTTAAAATTTAAAATTGAAAGAAATAAATTGTTTTTATATAAAAACAAGATTCGATCGACTGACGTATTTCGAGGGACATGTCACCTTTCCTGGCGTAAGAAATTAATGTTAAATATAAAATGTAATAATAAAATATAATTAATTAATATAAAATGCAAAGTGATACATTAATAAATTAACTTCACTTGGAAGAGTTTCATTATATCGAAGATAAAACCCCCTAAAGATCCCGTTTCGCCGTATCAGTACGGCTGGCACGTTATAATACACTGATAGGTACGAAAATATTTTTAAAATAGTATTATTAATGATTTTAATTATATTGTATTTACGTAAATATATAATATAAGTATACGATTATTTTAAAGCCAAGATGTTACTTATTGTCTCCGGTCTAGTGTTCCCCCCCTCCGAAGTGAGCTCGCCTCCCTCTAGAGTTGCTGACATTTTACTCTTACTTTGTCGCATCTGGTCTAGTTTAATTAAACAGTTACCACACACAGGAAACTCGATGTTCTTTTTTATGCAGCACCAAACGATTACTGCTAGCTAACAGGGTATGTGTAGATACTTTTTACTTGGTTATTGGCACTAAATGTATTACGATATTTTCTACTTTATTCAATGTATATGGTTTGCGTCTTCGCTTGCGAGATTAATTTTAAGGATTATAAGGATATGTCTCTTCACCCAAGCACGTTGTATAATTAACTTATTCTTATAAGTTTCATCCGGATTAGATTAGCCATTACCAAAATGAGCGTAAGTATGGGAAGATCATGAAAAACATACCTTGACCGAATTGCTGAAGTTTTTAAGAAAGACCAAATCAAGAGTACCCTTAACCAGCGGGCTTGCTTGAGGATAGTGATATGGAGGAAGCAAGGAAGGTACGCCGAGGTCGTAGCAGATGGAGATCTGTGGTCTCTGCCTACCCCTACGGGAAACAAGCGTGACGATATGTATGTATTTCCAAATTTTTGTCAACAAGTTTAAACATTTTTGACAAGCGTGAAAATTGTGGTAAAACTCCACAATTTTATGGTTGTTCCAATTTTTAACAATGTACTCTAGTGTAATGTTCCAATATTCGTCTGTATTGTTGAAAATAGTTGATGCATGAGAGAACTCAGGTAACAGTTTAAATGAAACATAATACGTAGAATTAACACTTTATTTGTTTAAAAATACAATTAAATACATTGTAAATATTATTTATGTCTTAAGAATATTTTTAAACTTCTCACTCAAATCGGAGAAGAAACATATAATTAGGAAAGGGGAAGAATTTTTGACGAAAGGGCAAATAAGTTGCAAGGCCGGTTGATATTCTTGAAAGGGTATCGTAGGTTTGAGTGGGTTAATGGGTAATGAAGGAGTAATTCGGTTGGAAGGTAACTCAGGTTTTATGTTACCGAGTAGTTCGCCGATTGGATCATGTTGAGCGACAATGTTTGGATTTTCAACTTGGGCTAACATTTCATCACAGGAAACATATTTCAAATAAATGACGAGGCACAAAATTGCTTTTACGGTTTCGATCTGAAAAAAATATTTATTTAAAGAATAAAATAAAAATGTGTATACTTTTTTTGCATTACCAATTATTTCTACTAAATTAATAAAATATATTCATCTACTAACCAAGGAAAGTTTTCTATTTAGATCTTGGACTTCACACATCAAATTATATTTAAAGTCCAACATCACACTAGAAGACTGTTTAGATCAAACTAGGAGACTATCAAATTAATATTTTCAATCTTCTTTCTTCTCACACATACACACGCACACGTGTGAGAAGACGAGTAAAACTTACTCAT